>JAPCYP010000003.1:15727500-15730000 GCA_035048595.1 Echinosophora koreensis | reverse complement strand
CTAAACCCTAAACCCTAAACCCTAAACCCTAAACCCTAAACCCTAAACCCTAAACCCTAAACCCTAAACCCTAAACCCTAAACCCTAAACCCTAAACCCTAAACCCTAAACCCTAAACCCTAAACCCTAAACCCTAAACCCTAAACCCTAAACCCTAAACCCTAAACCCTAAACCCTAAACCCTAAACCCTAAACCCTAAACCCTAAACCCTAAACCCTAAACCCTAAACCCTAAACCCTAAACCCTAAACCCTAAACCCTAAACCCTAAACCCTAAACCCTAAACCCTAAACCCTAAACCCTAAACCCTAAACCCTAAACCCTAAACCCTAAACCCTAAACCCTAAACCCTAAACCCTAAACCCTAAACCCTAAACCCTAAACCCTAAACCCTAAACCCTAAACCCTAAACCCTAAACCCTAAACCCTAAACCCTAAACCCTAAACCCTAAACCCTAAACCCTAAACCCTAAACCCTAAACCCTAAACCCTAAACCCTAAACCCTAAACCCTAAACCCTAAACCCTAAACCCTAAACCCTAAACCCTAAACCCTAAACCCTAAACCCTAAACCCTAAACCCTAAACCCTAAACCCTAAACCCTAAACCCTAAACCCTAAACCCTAAACCCTAAACCCTAAACCCTAAACCCTAAACCCTAAACCCTAAACCCTAAACCCTAAACCCTAAACCCTAAACCCTAAACCCTAAACCCTAAACCCTAAACCCTAAACCCTAAACCCTAAACCCTAAACCCTAAACCCTAAACCCTAAACCCTAAACCCTAAACCCTAAACCCTAAACCCTAAACCCTAAACCCTAAACCCTAAACCCTAAACCCTAAACCCTAAACCCTAAACCCTAAACCCTAAACCCTAAACCCTAAACCCTACTAAACCCTAAACCCTAAACCCTAAACCCTAAACCCTAAACCCTAAACCCTAAACCCTAAACCCTAAACCCTAAACCCTAAACCCTAAACCCTAAACCCTAAACCCTAAACCCTAAACCCTAAACCCTAAACCCTAAACCCTAAACCCTAAACCCTAAACCCTAAACCCTAAACCCTAAACCCTAAACCCTAAACCCTAAACCCTAAACCCTAAACCCTAAACCCTAAACCCTAAACCCTAAACCCTAAACCCTAAACCCTAAACCCTAAACCCTAAACCCTAAACCCTAAACCCTAAACCCTAAACCCTAAACCCTAAACCCTAAACCCTAAACCCTAAACCCTAAACCCTAAACCCTAAACCCTAAACCCTAAACCCTAAACCCTAAACCCTAAACCCTAAACCCTAAACCCTAAACCCTAAACCCTAAACCCTAAACCCTAAACCCTAAACCCTAAACCCTAAACCCTAAACCCTAAACCCTAAACCCTAAACCCTAAACCCTAAACCCTAAACCCTAAACCCTAAACCCTAAACCCTAAACCCTAAACCCTAAACCCTAAACCCTAAACCCTAAACCCTAAACCCTAAACCCTAAACCCTAAACCCTAAACCCTAAACCCTAAACCCTAAACCCTAAACCCTAAACCCTAAACCCTAAACCCTAAACCCTAAACCCTAAACCCTAAACCCTAAACCCTAAACCCTAAACCCTAAACCCTAAACCCTAAACCCTAAACCCTAAACCCTAAACCCTAAACCCTAAACCCTAAACCCTAAACCCTAAACCCTAAACCCTAAACCCTAAACCCTAAACCCTAAACCCTAAACCCTAAACCCTAAACCCTAAACCCTAAACCCTAAACCCTAAACCCTAAACCCTAAACCCTAAACCCTAAACCCTAAACCCTAAACCCTAAACCCTAAACCCTAAACCCTAAACCCTAAACCCTAAACCCTAAACCCTAAACCCTAAACCCTAAACCCTAAACCCTAAACCCTAAACCCTAAACCCTAAACCCTAAACCCTAAACCCTAAACCCTAAACCCTAAACCCTAAACCCTAAACCCTAAACCCTAAACCCTAAACCCTAAACCCTAAACCCTAAACCCTAAACCCTAAACCCTAAACCCTAAACCCTAAACCCTAAACCCTAAACCCTAAACCCTAAACCCTAAACCCTAAACCCTAAACCCTAAACCCTAAACCCTAAACCCTAAACCCTAAACCCTAAACCCTAAACCCTAAACCCTAAACCCTAAACCCTAAACCCTAAACCCTAAACCCTAAACCCTAAACCCTAAACCCTAAACCCTAAACCCTAAACCCTAAACCCTAAACCCTAAACCCTAAACCCTAAACCCTAAACCCTAAACCCTAAACCCTAAACCCTAAACCCTAAACCCTAAACCCTAAACCCTAAACCCTAAACCCTAAACCCTAAACCCTAAACCCTAAACCCTAAACCCTAAACCCTAAACCCTAAACCCTAAACCCTAAACCCTAAACCCTAAACCCTAAACCCTAAACCCTAAACCCTAAACCCTAAACCCTAAACCCTAAACCCTAAACCCTAAACCCTAAACCCTAAACCCTAAACCCTAAA